>CM061139.1:152651133-152675132 GCA_030789695.1 Scilla litardierei | reverse complement strand
CTCCTCCCAAGCAAGAGACAATATGTAAAACATCACAAACACTAGGACTTCAGAAATACACTCAACCTTTCATTCTTTAGAAATTCTACAAGATTTATTTAGAAGAACATAGAAAGAGGAACAAAATAAAAATAAAAATAAAAGATCATACATATGGCACTTGATTGGTTCGTGACTACTTGCATAAATTGAAATGGTTTTTCAATGAATTGATGTTAGATTCAAATTTAATGCAACATATTGAGCCAAGTATATCCTAAACGTATTTTTATGTGAGTATATATAATATATATCAACTTAGGTATTGTATGGTATGCATATGATATCTATTTTTAGCATCCGATATGAGACTCAGATATTTAGTAAATGTCCCTGATATATCTCTGATATCCGTTATCCGACATCATATAATCCAACCGAAACGCGACCGATATCCAAGATTTAAAACACTAATCATTACATCCAAATTCTAAAGCATGTTTCCATTACAACAAATGGTGTTGATGCTTCAGCTCCTCTTTTGATTTGCATTTCTTTTCCCGAGGATTTCAACCATCCATATTTTAATCAAATGTAAGGAGAAACCACGTACTGCAACAATTGTGTCATGAGATATTAATTTCTTGTTGCTGCTTTTCCAACAAGTAATGGCTCAACGGCTTCCATGATGCAAAATACAGAAGACCATGAATCATAGACAAACCCTGCCCTTGAGCATCCTCTATGCAACCCGAAGTGCCGCTAATGCAAAAACAGCTTGGTGTTAACATTTTGATGTTAATGCGTATCTGAAAGACATCAATCAAGGAACATATTCATTTCCTTGTCTAGTTAGGCATAAGTGCCAAGTAAGGATCAAGGGTCACTACAAATATTTCCAGAGACGTTTGAGAAGAAATTACTATAAGGATTATGTCCATATGTCATGTGTCCAATAGAAATTACTATAAGGATTATGTCCATATAAGAAATTACTATAAGGATTATGTCCATATGTCATGTGTCCAATAGACGCTTCAGTGAAATCTGTGCTATAGATAACTGCGTCATTTAACACAAACAGCAGTAAAATATTGTTTATAGTCAGTTAAATCAAAGAACCCAGGATACCTTATTTTGAAGTCCGGAAGGTAGCTCGCTGCTCATTTCATCATCTTCTGAGTCATCTATCTCCTCACATTCAAACTCCACATGTTCAACCTCATCTTCAGAATCACTCAACTCTTCCTGTTCCATCACTATGCCCGGGACGGAATCATCATGAAGATCCACTGACGAATGGCATCCACCACTGATTTCTGGTGGTATAGCTTGCAATGATAAATTGCCTGGAGTTGAAACCTCTGGAACTCTACTACAAAAGTTGGGAAATGTGACATTTCTATGGCGGTTCTTTCCCAACATTCTGTGCTCCAATACACTGTGTGTTTCCCTGTCTAATGTTTTTCCTTTGTGTGGTGCAGAACACAAACGAATGTCTAAGTCAAGGTTATTTTCCTCGTCATTGTGGGTTAGAGATGCCGGTATTCTTGACATGCAATCAGATTGGTCAAATGATTTATTAGCAATGCATTGTGATGATCTAATATCTCCAGATAGCTGATAAAGTGATGATCTCGAGGCAAAATTAACATTTTCACTATCAGCTCTTTGCAAGAGAGGATGAAAGTCAATTGTCTGCAAATCTGAGGGTGCTTTTTCAGGCTGCTCCGTTTCATTGTGAAACAAATCAGATCTCACAGGATATTGATATTTAGAGAGACAGGTGTCGACCTGAGGAGGATTCATGGGGAAAGAGTTGTGAATTGCTGAACCCGTATCTTGAATATTAATTGAGAAATATGATGGCTGATTTTCAGGGGCCTGAAACAGTAAAGGATGCATTTGAAGGTCAGACTCAGATGTGTTCTCTTCTGCCCCCAACTGACTTGCGCAGGTACTAGTATCTCGCTGCTGGCTAGCATCTAGACCATTATCCGAACTTTTTCGTGGATGTTCACCAGGATTTAATATGCTACTCCCTCCTCTTGTATGTTGAGAAACCCTTGGGATGTGATCTTTTACTGAGGTATCACTAAATGCCGAAGCCGGTAATTCTGAGTGGTAACTCTTGAAGGCTGACTGAGAAATTACACGAACAGATGGAGGAAGGTTAACCGGAGGTAAATCAGGCGCCAACTTGACTACTCTGAAACCTTTAATTTTATGTGTTTGTGAAGGCCGTGAGACCAGATAACCATTAGAAGCCCTTGATATTAAATTGTACGAAAGTTGCTTGGAAGATGCACTGTGTATAAACTGAGAACAATGAGGAGGATGCAAAATTCGAGCTGGAGAGTTCTGAAACCCGCATCCACTTCCCTGTCGTAGTTCTTTGCTTCCATTTGCAATAGACGTACAAGGTTCACCGGTATGACTACCACTGTTATATGTCATGATGCTAACTGATTGCATGTTTACCCTGTTTGCACTCAGAAAAGGAGCATCACCGGCCATTTGCTTGAGACTTCCATGCTCTGAATCTGCCAGGAATGCTTCATGAACATAAGCTTCATCATCGCCATCCACATCACCTGCACTATTGTCTCCTCCATTATCAACCTGATACTCATGCAGTCATAAATACAACTTAGTTGTCAGGAAGAATTCCAGGTTTTCATAGTTGATCTGTTATTGATTAAAAAAAGGGACAAACCTCTTTATCAGATGAGGTTTGGCATTCATACATAGAAGCTTTCATTTTTCTCCTCTTTGCATCATATAATCTCCGTTTCTCTTTCATGGCTGCACTTTTTTTGTAAGATTTCTGAGTTCCAGTAGCGATACGCCACAGCCGGGGTAACAAGGATGGATCTCTATGTGGAACAATGCATTTCCAAACTGAGAACCAATCATTTTTGAAGAGTTTAAGTCCCTGGTTTAACAGAATTAAAGTGACTTGCTTATGCCAAGATATGTTTGATCTCTGGAACATTAATTAAGGAAAAAAAACCAAATTGTATTACCTCATAGATGCGTGCCTTTTCATCAGTAGTCAATGGAGAGGTTTTCATTCGGCGCACAGCCTGCAAGAAGTTATCATGAAACATACCACATAAAATATAACCAAGTTATTAACACATTTGCTTGATTAAGCATAAACATGATATAAACTTATATTAAATGGCCATATCAAATATGAAGTTATAAAACCCCCCAATTATGTGGAAGAGGCAAATTTCTCTCCCAAGTTGTTACATGAATGAGCTGAAATAATTCAAAATCATTCCCAGGCAAAACATGCAGCAATCACATGCAATGTTCTGTGAAACTAATACTTGGAGATGATTACAAGTAAACAGTTCAAAATGCAAGCATTCACAATCCATTATATATACCATGAACTAGTAAGGACCTTAGTAGTCCAGTCACCCAAGAAATGCATATTTCAACTTCTACATTATCCTTCATAAAATTTGCTTCGCCAGCTCTAAAAATTCGCATGTCAAACCAGAATGCAAAATTCCAGTTCCATCAATTCCCATTGAATATGTGACAACACTAAATTTAATTCGTGCTTATAAAAAGTCATAACTAAAAGTTCTAATTTTCACTATGACATACTCAATAGGCTTCTTATAATTAGGTAAATGTTGCAATAAACATCAAGGAGTCAAATTAATAAATGATAGCTAATATGAAATCTTTACATGTTTCTTAATACTCCTGTCACTAACTACTACGATAATGGTGCATTGGTTTTCCATTTAAATAAAAAGAAACGAAGGAATACTTTATACAACTCCAAAAAATCAACCATCATTTAATCCACAAGGACTAATCATAGCACTGTAGTCAACACCTTTGAGCCCCAGAAATCATTGTTCTGCCTATTTCAATTTCCCCAAGAATAGTAGGGCACTCAAATAAGTAAAATTCCAAGGACCATGATAACCCAAAAACACGAGATTCCAAGTGAATTAAATAAAATCATAGCCGAAGCATAAAGAACATCTCTCTAACTATGTAAGTACACATACAAAAAGAGCACCATCAGAGAATCCACATCTCATTGGTGCTAGTCATTTCAAGTCAATATTAGGCATCAAACAAGACATGAACAGAGAAAATTTGAATACCATGGTTATGGTCAATGGTTCACAACCTGAATTAGACAGAGAGATATGCAATCACGAGAACATACATAATTATAATTTTTAATAAAAACATGAATGACTTTATTTAGGTTTTGTCTAAGATACACTCCCTAAACCTTTCATATTTGTAAAAATAACCCTCAAATTATGTTATTTGTTAATTGATCCCAATAACTTTTGGGGTAATAAAAATATATCCCCTCATAGCGACATATTTGAGAGTTTGAATGGTAAGAGGGGAAGGGCCATTTCTTTTCTGTTGTTTCTTTTCCAATCCTGTCTTTTCCTAAAAGAAAAAGAACCCAAACTCAAACCCTAGCCAAACCTCTCTTCACTTCTCTCCGAATTTTTTAAAGTCGCATCCTCCACCTCCATCTCTATAGCCCCTTTCACCGTCGATTCAGAACTTGTGTATTTATTTGGGTGAGAGAAGAGAAGACGGAGGAGAAGAAAGAAGAGAAAAGTAGAAGTTTTTTATAGAATGTTTTTAATTCTTTCCTATGCATTACTTGGAGTTATAGAATAAGAAAGGACTAGGAAAATCAGAGGTCACTGATGAGAGGAAGAAATAATTAACAATTTACTAAGAAAGTCATTTATCGTTTATTTTCATGTATGTATTGAGAAAGAAGAAAAAGAAAATTTTGATTTAAGGGAGTTCAAGTATCCAAACAAGGCTGATGTTAGTCATCGGTAAAAAAAACTGTAATTCAATTAACCCAAGAAGAAATAATATTTCTTTTAAACAGAGCTAACTGTAAGATCTGGAGTTCTGCCTGCAAATTTGCAAACAACAAGATTAGGGTTAATTTTCTAAAAGAGAGAGATTTGGGGAATATATAACAAAAAAACTTATCTTATCATGATAAAAAGCTACAAAAAGGCTGAATTACATGCATATATCCCCATATGTATTCTGTGAGTACTGTTGTACGCAATTGAATGAAAAGTTGATCCAAACTAAAGTGGAACCCATGTTTAAAGAGATACATAGAGGGCTAAATCTTTATGCGCCTGCCCTCACCCAGAAAATCTGTTGTTCTCCTTTTATATTTTGAATGATATATATTTTGGAGGTATATAAAGTAGAAATTAAATAAAAGTCTTTCATGATTAAAAGATGAGCTACCCCTGGGAGATCTTAATGCAATGTATGTGAATGAAGGTTCAGACCCTCCTATAGGTATAATCTCGAGGACCACCAAGCAAAAATGAGATGAAGTGCTATTTAGATTCTGGACATACATCAGCATCAGAAGCTTGCTGAAAAAAAAAATTAAATCTAAATTTCCCTGCAGGTTTCCACTATCAACGTCCCCAGTATGATTACCCAGAGATATGGTAAATTTTGAAGAGAACATGAGTGTTCTATGCTTAAATCTGATTGAAGTGTCAAATCAATGTTTAGTGAGTGATTTGTTGCAACAACATGTAACCAAATCCCCACGAGCTAACTTATGTTGAATTCCCATTACACTTTATTTGAACTTCAAAATAAACGTCGAATGTCTTGCGCTCTACGAAACAGATGGTTTTCAATTTGTCGCTTACCATATACTCATCCGGCTTATGGTTAGTGATACTATCTGTGAATGTTGCATGTTCATGCACCAGCAAACTAAGACTTTATAACTATCCATGGTGTTTCGCATTCCATGTTTAAGGCAACTAATGCTTTGGGCTAGAGATGATAGCGAGCGGCCCTTGGCTATAAAGGAGGCATCTAAGAGGGCAACTGTAAATCAACTTTGATGTCTCTTTACAATTTTGATTACTTTTTGCGAAGTGGTTGATCAAAAATGCCCATGGGATTTCCACCGAGATCTTTTTGTGATGATTATAAATGGCAGCTAGAAAACAATAATCCTAAATTATAATCATATATTTTTTAGATTCAGATGTGAAAAATTAAGTTTTGTTGTGCACTGAAGAAATGATGTTGAAAAATATATCCAAATTTATGGAATTCCTTCAATGTCAACATTTGTAGCTGGAGTAGTTTGATGCCAACAGTGGCCTCTTGGGTCATGATCTTCGACTTGACTGAGATTCTTTAATGTCATCATAAAATGAATTTTTAATAAACATATGACATGGATCTGTTATTAATTTTTGAATTTCCATCTTAGTCTTTTTATTTGGATTTCCTTCGTGTAAAATCCAGTCGTGTTTGAAATTCACAGCATTGGAATTGTATCAGCATATCTATTGTTCCCAATGAACTGGTGTAATTTGGCTTTTTAGAGGCACATGAAACAATAGTATCATACGCGAACATACACAGAGAAAGAGAAAGTTATGAGCAACAGATACCGAAGAAAGAGTTCCCTTCCATGCACAGTTCATTTTGATCTGTATATTCTAAAACTCATATACACCAAAAATCTAGCGAACCAAAATATTTTTCTTGTTGATCTAATCGTAACAATAAAGCTTTTTGTAACGGCTAGATCAACAAGAAAAATACTAATGGGGTTTTATAATGGGGTTTTCGAATATGAAGATCAAAATGAACGGGGTCAATCACCTAAAAAATAATAGAGCGGAAATTTTAACTAATGCGTAGGAGAGAATTCCTTCTTGGATAGCTAATGCACATCCCCCCCCAATAGAGAGACTTGGACTAAGTTTTCGTTTATTTTTTGAAAAAAAAAAACTTAACACCATATATAGTAAAAATTGTGGTTCCAAATCACAAATTCATTCCAATGTATGTGATATAATGCTTGTAAACAATGCACACACAAAACTTTAGTTCCTTATGTTTAACCCCTTCATCGAATGGTAACAAAATAAACTTTCAGGATTTCATTAAAAGTTAATAATTTGTCACCTTTTTGATGTAGGGGTAAAACAAACAATGATCATTTGAATTTTTGTTTGTAGATAGTGTAAATAATTTAAATTGCACCGAACAGAATGAGTTTTTAATATAGAACATTAAGTTTTCGCCAAAAACAAAACAAAAATTTCATAGTCCGACTCGTGTTGTACAGAGAAAATGTGTCTATGTATGTGCACGGCTTTCTAAGTTGTGCAGACCCACTTACTTAAAAATCAGAGCTTATGTTAATTCATTTGCTTTAGGGCTAATAAATTAGATTTTTGGGTTAATAAATTTGCTTTGATGTTAATAATTATATTTGGGTTAATGAATGGAAGTTAGGCTTAGTCAATTGGATCTTTAGTAAACATAAACTATCCTAGCAGTACACGTTCACATGCACATACTCCTATGTGTGTGTCATTGTAAAATACTTGTTTATTTTTTGAACAAATACTTAACGCCATGAACTTGTGTATTGGCAACCCATATCAAAAATTGTTGCGTTGTATGTGATCACACACACTAAGGCTTCATTCGGCAAATGTGATCGGTCTGGGATCTCCCCCCCCCCCCCCCCCCCCGCGCAAGATCCTAACCAAACAAACCCATTTTTGGGCGGATTCGAGAAAATAATTTAAGGGTATGATTGGCATTTTGAGAAACTAATTTTGGGGGTGAAGTGCTTATTGCCAACAAAATACGCTTGTTAGACCGGGGTTGGCCCAACTCCAAAAAACCCCTAACTATTATTCTACGCTCCTCTACACTCCCAACTCTAACTCCATTTGTCAAACGAGGCCTTAGATCCGTAAAGAAAAGTTCTAATGATTCAATATGTTTACCCGTGTATAAAGTTATACCAAATTAATCGATTTTAAAAAATTCTTTTAAAATGGTTTTGTTACCACTTGATGCATGGTTAAAACCAACTAAATAAATTCATATATTTGTTTTTAAATAGGTTAAATTGGAATAGATTATTTATTTGGGTTTTCAATTTTAAGTTTGGGGCTTTAGGTATTCGTTCAAAAAATTGAAATTTTTGGTAATCTAGCTATATGGTTATAGAGGTTGACTAGAATCTATTCGGATGGATCAAACTTGCGGATCTATCAAAGTCAAATTTAAAATTGAGTAACCTAAATAAAAAATATGTTCGGTAAACACGTATAAACTACCTACAAATAAAATTTCAAATGATTTAACCTTTTTTTACACATTTATCAAATAGTTGCAAAATCTACATTTTAGAATCATCATAATATCATCTAATTTGCAACTACTTGATGAATGGATAAAACATATTCAAATCATTTGAAAGTTTATTCGTAGCTTATTTAGACATGTCAGATCATATCCAATGGAGTGGATTTTCTATTTATGTTACTTTTAAATTTGATTTGAATGAATCCACAGGCTTGGTCCATCCGAATGACCCTAGCAAACACACACTCTCTCTCTCTCCCTAAATTTTCTAAGTCTTTTCCTCCAATTTATATATATGTACAATAATATCCCAGACCACATCCACGCATCATGCATGGAAGATGTTAGTTTTATTTAAAACTAATATAATGAGTACAGATCTGCCAGCATTGTACTTATAAACTTGATCCATCACAATTGCATATCTTAATAAAAGAATATGGTCACCTGTAAGTAACCGATGATCAGTAATAACTTGGCAAGGGCAAAACCTCATTTACCTGATTGAGATCTGAACACCTATAGAAAAGTGGATGTGAATGGTGACATGGTGACTAAAGAGGTCACATATTTCGTTTGCAAGAAAATGGAGCATATGCTTGCTTCAAGTAATAGTGAGAAAGGAGATATTATCTATAGATGGTAATCATGATATCTTAATGGGCACAGTTGTAAAGATACTATATGGATACAAACAAGCACAACTGTTACTGACATAAAGTGCAAGATGTGCATGACATCCAATGACTTGCAAATGTCATGAATTTGTAATTGACAACTTTTTTAAAAAAGAGAATGATTGATATCATATGTCGTACGAGGACATGTCCTCATATGATGGTCAAAAGGCCCAATTTTCAGCACTCAATTGGATGATCGTCACCAGTCATAATGATCTACATGTCCACAAATGTGGAAGTGCAAAAAGCATGATATTCCCATGCTATTTGACCTTGAATCAAATGGTTGAAATCTTATAGCTTCTCAACCATATAACAATTTCCACCTATAGATAGATGTAAAAGGCGTTGTGGTTCTGTAATGGCCTAAACGTTGGCCCATGATTTTTGCAAATTACTAAGAGATTTTTCTTTTCTTATTTTCTTATGTTTCTTTTTCTTCTTTTGGCCCACTAAAATTGTGGCCAATTCCAACTCCTCCCCTTTCTTTTTTCTCTTCTGTTGCTTAAACCCGCAAGCCCAAAGATGGCCCCCTCTCTATTTCTCCCGCAAGGTGCCACACGCCCCACCCCCAATAGAAAAATATCTCTCGACTCTCTCTCTCTCAGTCGCTCCCTGACCAAATCCATGATGTTCTTTCTCGCTGCCTGCCATCACGTCATCATCCCCACGCCTTCGTGGCTTTCTCTTAAACCCCTCGAGGCCCCCTCCAGCCGTCTCTCCCCTCCGACAGTCATGTGTCGCCATTTATTTCATTCAGTGAAGTCTTCACCAATCCCAATAACCACATTAAAGCTAAGTGTTCCGCCTATCTTCTCTCTTGTTTTCAATGAAGCTATACTAATCTCCTCCCATTTCGGGGGTTTTCATGCAACGATTGCAAGAATTTTTCTTCGCTCAAAAATATTTTCTGATTTCAGTTTTGGGGATTTCGATGGAATTTGGGTTTTGGATTTTGTATCGGTCTTCTCTTCTAGTTTCATCCCTCCGTCGAAGCATCCGTAGCCGCTCAATGGCCGTAGCGGCGAGGCTCCGACGAGCTTTTTCGACGATATTGGTTTCGGTAAATCACTTTAATTCTTATTTTTGTCTAAAAATCATGTTTTCTTTTCATGTGCGCTGATGTATGATCTGAGCTTATTTTGGAGATTTTTGGGGCTTCATGGTGACCCTTGCCATCGCCCCCACCGCTGCTACGCAGCTGTGCTCTTCGGGTTATTCTATCGTTATGTCTCTATTTGGGCTTCTGCCCGTTGGATTTGGGTTGTGGGTCTTGCCCCATGGCTTCTTGGGCCTGTGGGCTATTGGTTGCTTTGTGGCTATGGGCTTTTGCCCTTGCGTGAGTGTTGGTGTTGAGCGATGGTGCTGGCCGTGGGTGTTGTAATTGTTATGTGTTGGTGATTGGGCTTGGTGTTGGATTTGTTATGTGTTGATGAATGGACTGGGTGTTGGAATTGTTGGGTGTTAGTGATTGGACTTGGTGTTGGCCATTGGTGTTGGATGTTGGTGTTGGATGTTGGTGTTGGCCTTGTGTGTTGGGTTTGGTGTTGGCCATTGGTGTAGGGTTTTGGGTCATGGACTAGTGTTGGATTTGGGCTTTAGCCTTTGACTTGCTGGACGGGCATTTGCCCAGTTTCTTGAGGCCATCGACCACTATGTGGGCATTTGCCCAGTTTCTTGAGGCCATCGGCCACTATCTGTTTAATACTGGCTTTTGCACTATTGTTGGTTGGACACATGAATCATACTTGCCTTTAATTCATGCTTATATTATACTTATATTACACTGAAATCATCCTTGATGATAATGTTGGCCGGTGACATGAAAATCATGAACATGTGGATTAGACCCTTATACGATCAATGATAACACTTCTCTGAGGTCAAATCAGTTGTCCATCATGCCATTTTAATTATCACAAAATTTCTCGGTGCATGCAAATGACTACTTAACGACTTCTAACATCAAAGTTAGGATATATGGATAGGTGTGCGATGTTTGGGATATGATCTTGACATGCGCTTAAATTGTTCCGGTGCAATAACTTATTCTTGGCTTGATAAAATTGTTAGACATTGATAATATCACTTTGCATAGTGATGAAACTGGGCATGTTAATATGCTGAGTTGAAAACATAAACTTGGAATGGACCACATAGTACACCGTCCATATTGACTAATTATGATGTGACCCTGGATATGTTTAGAGACTGTCTCATTTGCTTTATTCTTATGTTGCATTCTTGTATAATTATCTAAACTTGGATGTCGCATGCTTTAAACAATTACTAGCATGAGAACTCTGAAACATGACAAATTGGCATTAGTAACATCTCCTGAACCGCACCACTTTGACACAAAAACTGGACATGTTCACGACTCTTGAAAATGTTGGAAACATGAAATTGGAATGGACCAGCACACCGTTCATATTGAATAATTATGATATGACCCGGAACATGTTTAGAGACTGTCTCATTTCCTCTATTCTTATGGTGCATGCTTGTATAATCATCTAAAGCTCGATGTGTATGAATTAAACAATTACTAGCAAGAGAACTCTGAAACACATAACAAATTGGCATTAGTAACATCTCTTGAAGTACACCGCCTTGACACAAAAAACTGTACAACTCTTGACATACAAGCTCACTGGGTTTTTGGTAACCCATATAAGAAAGTGTAATATTGACCGGGGCCATGCTTTTGGCCAATGTCTAGGAGGATTCAATTCTCGGTCGTCCATAACCGTGGCCCGTTACATCTATGTATCCGGAGTCCATTTCCCATTTTTAATTTTGGGCTCGACCCGGGTGAGCTTGCCCTTCGTATAATGTACACATGTTTACCTATCGTACTGTTCAATATGAGTCATGACCTAGATTGGTATAATTTCTGGAATACTGAGCTTAAACTTAAACTGAAATTCATTCTACATGCTTGCCTTGGTTTCTTCATGATGCCGCTTATTTACCGGCTCTTTTTACATTCCCAGTCATGCTTATGGAAACTGTTTTAGTACCAAAATTTGAAATTATTGTGATTTACTCTAACCTGACTACTCTTCATTTTGTTGCACCGTCGGGTGCTGAGTAGGAATACGATAGGACCCCCGTCTTTGAGGAGTCTGAGTAGGGGTGGCAAACGGGTCGGGTGGGTTCGGGTTCGGGTTCGGGTTCGGGTCGGGTCAGATTTGACCCGACCCGGATAGGGGTAAACCCTAAGGGTTCGGGTGACCCGAAAAATTTCCGGTTCGGGTTCGGGTTAACCCGTAGGGTTAAGATTTGACTTATACACAACTGTTCCTTTTCGATATCCAGATATTTATTAAGAACCACCGGCAATTTATTAAGTGTTGCATAATTTACAATAGCTCGTCGCTTAAACCGCACTGATGACAGCAAGGAAGTATAATTAACGTTACCATTTTACTAAAGAAAGTAATAAAATTAACTAAAAAGTTGTATGTAAAGGGAATTGAATCCAAGACCTCTTAAAGAATGGGGCAACAATTCAAATCGTATAAGCACAACTCCCATTGCAATTGTGTATTGAAGTTATTATATAAATTTTTATTATAGAGAGAAAGTAAACCGGGTCGAATTCGGGTCATCCAGGTTAACATGCCAAACACATACCCGACCCGAATTTTATCTGGGTCGGGTCGGGTCAAACCGGATCCTACTTGACCCGGATTGGCCCCTACCCGTACCCAGTTAAGGATGCCGGGTTCGGGTCGGGTCGGGCTCATTTTGCCACCCCTAAGTCTGAGTTTGTTGCGCAGAACACAGACTTTTGAGCGTGGGGTCGTGAGCGTATTTCTTATGTATTTTGTTTATGTATTTTAAGAGTGTGTGTTAGTATGCATACTGTGTCAAGACTCTTGTACTCTCATGTATTGATGAAAATTTCTATGAGTATTTTAATACATCTCTGCTCGTGACCTAGATTGTTTTCAGTGATAAATAGCAGGACATGCATCACACGTGAAAAAACCACCATGTTTTCCGGAAGCGGGCCTTGACATGTTTTTGTGCTAGCTCATGCATGTCTGCGCTAAGTATTTCTCGTGAACAATATAGGAAGAGTAGGATGTATCGTATAAAAATACTCAATTAAACTAACTTTACCCAACGAATGCAGGTGAATGCAAGTTTACCATCGCCACAGCCGTACCCCAATCAACGAACCATGGACATAAACGCTTCTAGAAACCAGGAGTGCTGGAGAATCCAGGACTAGCAACGACAATGCTGGGCCCACCCTGGGCAGGACCAGAAGTACACCAGACACTAGAAGGTGAAATCTTCCAGCAACATGCAGTGGTTATGTACTGAGGGAGCACGAAAATGATAGAAGAGTTCAGCAGTCTCGGGCACGACACCCGAAGTTTCTGGACGGACTAAATGAGCCTCTGAAGGCAGATGAATGACTGTGAGGCATTGAAGATAATTTGAGAGCAATCTGGATCCCAGAGAACTTATGGGTCGACATGGCAAAGTTACGACTGACCGAAGTGGCCAGAGTCTGGTAGGACTCAGAGTGTCGCCTGCAATGGCCGATCACGTGAGACCCTTTCAGGTATCTTTTATAGGTAAAGTTCTTCTCACCGAAGGCAGAGATAAAACTACACACTTAGTTTACTAATTTAAAGTAGGTTTCACAACAGCGGAGCAATACGATGCCGAGTTCTCCAAGCTCAGCGTGTTTGCCTTGAAAATGATAGCCACCAATCAGACTCAAGACAGACGCTTTCAGCAAGGTCTGAATATCAAGATTCGAAGAAAATTGGTTGGGCTGACGAACACCGCGATGCATTTCTGTCCACGGCCTGCCAATTTGATATGTTGCGAGGGATGCCGATCGAGAGCAACTTTTGGCTAACGACCACCTCTACCACCTGCAGTATCCATGGCGGGACTGGGCCGACGACCCCCATTTCTTGCTAGATCGATGCATCGACCTGTGCATTAGACATAGTTCAAGAGGCCGGCACCACAACAATAGCGTCGACCCCTTTTGACATGCCATTTCTGTCACAAGACTGGACACATCAAACCACAGTGCCACCTGTTTCAGAAACTGCGCATGATTTGTGGATTAGATAGGCATAGTGACAGAGACTGTCCTCAAAAAAGGACTGCGACCAGCAACGCCAACCCTTACTGCTCCAGTTACTACTCATGCCCCTACTGAAAACTCTCCGCGTAGACCACCACTTCCTCCATTGTAGAAGTTATTTCAACAAGCGAGATCACAGGCGTTACCCCTACGCGCCAAGCTTTCACGATGACGACAGAAGAGGCCGAAGCTACTGGCAGAGTGATCACAAGTATGATTTTGTTGCTTCCTGTATTTATTTTCATATGCTAGTAGCTACTTGTTTAGACGTAGTATCTGTGACATTAGGTGTCATACTAGTAGTTGGTAGACCCGTCTTGTTCGACTTAGGAGCCTCACACTGCTTCCTAGCAAGTCGATTTGTTAACATCCATGTCGTTTCTGTTGAACCTCTGACTTATTGCTGAAACGTCAACACATGCAGTGACGTGTTATAGACAATTAGTGGGTATTTTCAATGTCTTGTAGTGATTTATGGACGGGAGTTGTTTGATGACTTCATGGCGATCGAAATGCCAAGCTTTGATGATGTCTTTTGAATGGATTGGTTGGAGAAATTACATGCCACCATCGACTATCGTCGAATAAGGGTAGTGTTCAAAATCCCGACCATCTAAAGTTGAAGTTTGTCAGTGGAAGCAGATTCGAAGAACCAGTAAAGTTTAGAGCCAGACCAACAGAGACGGTGGTGATTGTGATAGAAGCTGAGCCAGAGAGACCAAAAGTTGTTCGAGAATTCTTGGATGTATTTCCTAACAATCTCACAGGATTACCTCCGGATCGCGTCCTTAAGTCTTCAATTGAGCCAATGTCAAACCAGTTGATAACTAAGGCCAATTATCGTATGGCACCGGCCTGAGCTAGAAGAACTTCGGGCTCAATTGGATGATCTACTACAAAAGGGATGGATACAACCCAGTGTATCCTCATGGGGTGCTCCAGTATTATTGGTAAAGAATAATGGAACCAGACGTATGTGCATCGACTACCACAAGCTAAACAATGTGACAATGAAGAACTATCATCTTCCATGCATTGATGACATTTTCGATAAGCTCGGATGATTGAGCATCTTCTCAAAAAGTTAGATCTGAAGACCAGATACCGTAAGGTGAATGTCAAGAAGGATTAAGTCCATACGACTGCATTTAGAACCAAATATAGACACTACGAGTACCTGCTGATGCCATTTGGTGTGAACAATGCATCGACAGTATTCATGGGCCTCATGAACCAGATATTATACGAATATCTAGATAAGTTCGTAGTGGTCTACAACGACGACATCCTGGTGTATTCGAAAAACGCTCAGGAGCATTCAGAACATTTGGAGAAGTTCTTGGAGACTTTGAGAGGACAACAGCTGTATGCCAAATTTAGCAAATGTGAATTCGAATTCTGGTTGAACAAGATGACTTTCTTGGGCCACGTATTGTCTGGAGAAGTGGTTTTTGTAGATCCTAAAAAGGTGGTTGTTGTTCAGAACTAGTCAGTTCCTCAGTCAGTGAACATGATTCAGAGCTTCTTGGGACTAGGGGTGGCAATTCGTGCCGGCCCGGTCTTATCGGGTCGTGCCGGCCCGGTCCGGTTTTCTTAAAGGACTGGGCCGGCCCGGCCTGATAAGACTTCGGGCCATTCCGGAGAGGCCCGGGCATGGTCCGATAAAAATTCGGGCCGTCCGGCCCGGTCCGATAGGGTTGAATGAATTATGTATTGTAACAACATTTTATCATATTTTTAAACACAAACTTGTCTCATATGCTTAAAGATGCATCGAAATGGAGCACGAAAGAAGAGGATTATGTGGGTTGCATAAGGTGATGTGTCCTACATTTTTTTCATTTATTTGGCAAGATGAAGTAACATATTTGGTGGATCTTTGTCTCTTCTCGGAAACTGAGATCGACCTCCAAGATCCGAAGACATTAAAGTTGGCGCTGGTGAAAAGTTGTTAAAATTTATGATATTTAGACCTTGATCTGATAATATTCATGACATTGGACTTAACACCATAAATGAATGCACATTACTGAAATCTGCTTTAGATCAGTGTGTGGACAAATTGAAGTGGGGCGATCAAATGCTTCTCGTGTCGTGTCGTGCCGCCCATCGGCTGAAAATCTTAGCTCGGGTCCGGCCCGGGCCGGCCCGGTCCGATAAGGATTTCGGACCAAAATTGTTGGCACAGGCACGGTCTTATCATGCCGGGCCCGTACCGGGCCATCGTGCCGGGCCGAAAATTGCCACCCCTACTTGGGACTAGCTGGATATTATCAGATGTTTATTCAGAACTATTCGAAGATCACGGAGTTTATGATACGATTTACGAGGATGTAGTTTTTGTCTGGTCGAAGGCATGTGATAATGTTTTCCAGGGTTGAAGAGAAAATTGACTTTTGCACCATTATTGATTATTCCAGACCGGACGGGGATTCAAAGTGTTCAGTGATGCATCAGGCAAATAACTTAGGTATATGTTACATCAGCACGGTCGAGTCGTGACAAATTCATTCAGACAACTGAAGACTCATGAGAAAAACTACTCCACTCATGATCTTGAGTTGGCGACAGTTATATTTGCTCTCAGGATTTGAACACATTTATTGTTGGGTGATTGCGTAAGGATCTTCACGGACCACAAAAGCCTAAAATATCTTTTCACTCAGAAAGAGCTCAACATACGGCAATGAAAATGATACTTATAACGGATTACGACATTAACCTTCAGTATCATCCTGGAAAGGTCAATGTTGTACCTCATGTACTGAATCGTCTTCCAACGGTGATGACCCTCACGACTTAGTAGAGCCTGCAACACGAGATTTGAGAGATGGAAATAAAGGTGATTTTGTCTTGAGTGATTGCATCATTAATGAACCTACATATTCAGTCAACAATGGTGGATAGGTTCAAGGCTGCTCGGATGGAGGATGAGAAGCTACAGAAGATCAAAGATTTGATGGCAGACCAGACTTGAGTTCAAGATTCATGAGGACAGATCCGTATGATATGGCAACAGATCTGTGTGCCATATGAAGATGTTAGAGATGAACTATTGAAGGAAGCTCAAAGTTCTCTCTATTATATTCATCCACCAGGAACCATGATGAACAAGAACTTGCTTCAGCATTGCTGGTGGCATGGCATGAAGAGGAGCATCGCCATGGGCGTGACAAAATGTATAGTGTGCCAACATGTGAAGTCTAAGCATCACCAGATTACTGGATTGTTACAGCCTTTACCCATTTCTGAGTGAAAGTGACAGCATATTACGATGAATTTTGTGATTGGACTACCTAGAAGTACGAGGCACGAAGCAAAATGATGCCGTTTGGGTGATTGTTGATCGGTTGACCAAGTCGACACACTTTATTTCCTTCAGAGTAGGCTAATCGACAGAGATGCTTGCCAGACATACATGGAGGAAATCGTGAGACTGCACTGTGTTCCTGTGAGCATTATTTCAAAGAGGGACACTCTATTCACATCTCAGTTCTGGAGGAACCTGCAGGAGAGCTTGGGAACTCACTTGAGTTTCAATACGACATATCATAGCGCACTATCCAAATACTGGAGGATATATTGTGGTGCTTGTATGTTAGACTTTAAGAGGGCGTGAAAAGATCACATTCATCTCATAGAGTTTGCGTACAATAACAGTTTCCAGGCCATTATCGTAGCTAGTATCGGTAATGCACCCTTTGTAGCACTGTACGGGAGACATTGTTGTTCACCCCCTGAGTTGGAATAACGTGGGTGACCATAAGTTGATTTAACAGAAGCTGATTGTAGAAGCTGAGGATGTTGTGTGGACTATCAAAGAGAAGTTTCAGGTGGCACAAGACTGATACAAGCATTGGGTGGATGTGAAGTGCAAATACTTGGAGTTCCAGTCTAACGATCATGTCTTCCTAAAGATCTCCCAAACAAAGACATGATTCGATTTGGTCAGAGAGGGAAGCTCAGCCCATGTTACATTGGGCCTTTTGATATATTAGAGCGCATGAAAGAAGTGGCATACTAACTTGCACTATCACCATCATTTGAAGGGAAGGAGTGCATAATGTCTTCCACGTATCTTAGTTGCGAAAGTATGTGGGAAACCCGATGCACGTCGTGGATCATTCTAAGTCACTATGCGACCTAACTAGACATATAATCAGCAACCAGTGAGGACCATCGACTGGGAGTAGAAGGCCCTTTGAAGCATGATTGTCAACCTAGTAAAGGTGATATGGCATCGAGACTCATCCAGGGAGTCTATCTGGGAAAAAGATGATGAGATGCGTAAGCATTACCCTCACTTAATTGATGAATCATAGCTTTTAAAAATTCTAAGGATGGAATTTTCGTAAGGATGATAGGATGTAATGGTCTAAACTTTGGCCAATGATTTTTGCAAATTACAAAGAGATTTTTCTTTTCTTTTTTTTCTTTTTTTCCTTTTGGCCCGCTAAGATCGTCGCCCATTCCTAATCCACCCTTCTTTTTTTTCTTTTGCTTAAGCCTGCAAGCCCAGACCACGAAACCACAAGCCCAAATGCACTCCTCTTTATTTCTCTCGTGATGTCGCACACCTAACCCCCGACAAAAAGAAATCTCTCGACTCTCTCTGTCGCTCCACAACCAGATCCACGATGTTTGGCAAGTTTCTCGCCGCCCCGCCATCACGTCGTCATCCCACGCCTTTGTCGTCTTCATCTTAACCCCATCGAGGTCCCCTTCGCCTCTCCCTTCCGACAATCGTTCAACGCCATTTATTTCATTTGGCAATGTCTTCACCGATCCAACCCAACGCGTTAAAGCTAGTGTTCCCCCTCTCTTCCCACTCGTTTCCCCTGAAGATCAACTTAATCCCTTCCTCATTCGTGGGTTTTCATGCAACGATTCCAAGAATTTTTCTTCTCTTAAAAATATTTTTCGATTTTGATTTTGGGGTTTTTAACGGAGTTTGGGGTTTGGATTTGGTTTCGGTCTTCTCTTCTTAGTTACTCACTTCGTCAAAGTAGCCATAGCCGCTCGACGGCTTGGGGACGAGGCTCCGACGAGCTTTTACGATGATCTCCATTTTGGTAAATCAATTTAATTCTTGTTTTTGGTTTAAATCGTGTTTTCTTTCCATGTGCGATGATGCATGCTTTGAGCTTGTTTTGGGAATTTTCGGGGTTTTGTGAAGACCATCGTCGTCGCCCACCAAGGTTTTAGGTCATGGTTTCGGTCATGGTTTCGGTCTTAGTATCATTCTTCCCAAAATTTAGGGGTTGGTATCGATATCGATATCGATATCTCCCATTTCGAAGGTTTCGGATGGTCGTTTCGTTTCTTCGTTGTCGGTAGTTTCAGGTATTTAAAAATATAACAAATACTATCAAATATTAAAGCACAAATACTTTTTAGCTAGTTACACATTTTGTTAAATATATTATGCTAAATATATTACATTTTTTGATCAACGGCACTAGAAATAAATGGGAATGACAAGCTTGTAAGTAAATGGAAGAGTTTACTGGCTGAGAATGGCAAGCTTGTAAATAATTGTAAGTAAATGGAAGAGTTTAGTGGCTGAGAATGGCAAGCTTGTAAATAAATAGGCGAGCTTTAGTAGCCAGCGCACTCAGACTGCTAATAAGAATAGCAAACTTCTTAATACACATTTGTGTTGGACAGCTGCACATGCAACGCGCCGCACGCAACCAAATGGAGGATCGATGGAGGCGGTCGATGGAGGCGTAGAAGCGATCGATAGATGCGAACGATTAAGGCGATCGATGGAGGCATGGAGGTCGGTCGATGGAGGCGATAGATGGAGGCATGGAGGAGATTGATGGAGGCATGGAGGAGATCGATGGAGGCGCATCGACATGACTTTTGGAGGCGAGGGTTCGTCGGCAGGATCAGATTAGGTAAGTCTCTTCTCCATCTTTTTCTTCTTTTTCTTCTTCTTCTTTTTTCTTCTTTTTTTAATGTTGCTGATGTTTCTGTTGTTGTTTCACTTCTTTCTCTTCTAATTCACGGATTTATTTTTTTAGTTTTCCCTTGCATCTTTGTCGACAGTTTCGAGCGAAATTGTCGAGTTCCTGCCGATTTCGGCCGGAACTCGACAATTTCAACCGAAACTGTCCGATACCGAGTTTAAACCCCCAGTTTCGTATCTGTTTCTACCGAAACCGATACAAAACGGCAGAAACCTATAGGCTTCGCCTGATACCTCAATCAATGGTTTCTACGTGGCTGTGCTCTTAGGGTTATTCTATTATTGGGTCTATGTTTGGGCTTCTGCCCATTGGACTTGGGTCATGGGTCTTGCCAAATGGCTTCTTAGGCATGTGGGCGCTTGGGTTGCTTTGTGGCTATGGGCTTTTGCCCTTGCGTGAGTGTTGGTGTTGGGCGATGGTGCTGGCCTAGGTGTTGTAATTGTTAGGTGTTTGTGATTGGGCTTGGTTTTGTATTTGTTGGGTGTTGGATTTGTTGGGTGTTGGTGATTGGACTTGGTGTTGGTGTTGGACTTATGTGTTGGGTTTGGTGTTGGCCATTGGTGTGGGATTTTGGGTGATAAACTTGTGTTGGATTTGTGCTTTAGCCTTTGACTTGCTGGACCCATAGGCATTTGTCCAGTTTCTTGAGGCCATGGGCCATTGTTGGTTTGATACGGGCTTTTGCACTATTGTTGGTTGGACATATGAATCATACTTGCCTTTAATTTTTTCGTATATTATACTATACTGAAATCATCCTTGATGATAATATTGGCCGGTGACATGAAAAGCATGAACATGTGGATGAGACCCTTTTACGATCAATGATGAGACTTCTCGGAGATCAAATCAGTTGTCCATCCTCCCATTTTAATTATCGCAAAATTTCTCGTTGCATGCAAATGATTAATTAATGACTTCTGACATCAAAGTTAGGATATATGGATAGGTGTGCGATGTTTGGGATTTGATCTTTACATGAGCTTAAATTGTTACAGTGCAATGACTTGGTTTGATAAAATTGTTAGACATTGATATCACCTTGCATAGTGATGAAATTGGGTGTGTTAATATGATGACTCTTCAAACTGTTGGAAACAAAAACTTGGAACAGACCACATAGCACACTGTCCATATTGACTAATTATGATGTGACCCTGGACAAGTTTAGAGACTTTCTCATTTGCTCTATTCTTATGGTGCATGCTTGTAAATGTTGCATGATTTAAACAATTACTAGCATGAGAACTCTAAAACTATGACAAAACAAGTTGGCATTAGTAACATTTCCTGAACCACACTACTATGACAAAAAACTATACCACTCATATTAGAAAGTGTGATATTGACTGGAGCCATGCTTTTGGCCTATGTATGGGAGAATTCCATTCATGATCATTCATGACCGTGGACCGTTATATCAATGGATCATGAGCCCCTTTCACGTTTTTAGTTGTGGGCTCAGCTGGGGTGAGCTCGCCCGGGGTATAATGTGAACCTGGTTACGTATCGATTCTCCAATATGCGTCATGACCTAGGATTGGTATAGCTGCTAGAGTCCAAAAAGCTTAAACTTAAACTGAAATTCATTCTACATACTTGCCTTAGTTTCTTCGTGATGTCACTTATTTACCTGCTCTTTTTACATTTCCAGTCATTACTTATGCACATTGTTTTAATACCAAAATTTATACTTATTGTGATTTACTCTAGCCTGATGGCTCTTAGGTGCTGAGCAGGAATACGATGAGGCCCCAGTCTTAGAGGAGTCTGAGTTTGCAGCAATGACGCAGACTTTTCAGTGTGAGGTCGTGAGCGTATTTTTTATGTACCTTTATGCATTTAAAGAGCTTGCATTAGTATGCATATTGCGTTAGACTCTTGTACTCTTATGTAATAATGAAAATTTTTGTATGAGTATTTTGGTACATCTCTGATCGTGGCATATATTGCTTTCACTGATAAACAGTATGACCTGCATCACATATGAAAATCAGCCATGTTCTTCGGGAAGCAGGACGTGACAGGTTCACTGGATTTTTGGTGCATTTAGTGTATAGAATATGAATATTAAAATGAACGTTACCAATTATCAAGAAAGATACAAAAAGTGGACATTTGACCCTATTAGAGAATTTCCTCATATGACATGATACACATTATTCCTAAAAAGATGAAAAATTTATGTTTTTGAAAGTGGATTAAAACATTAGTCAATTCAACTTTTCCTTCGATTAGAGGATAGATAAATCTGTATCTAAGAATACAAAAATTATACTAGCACAAGCTTAACGAAGCATCATAAGTGATAAATTGATAGATCCGGAAATAAAGTTGCAACCTTTAAAGAGAAAAGTAGCACAAAACAAGATAATTGAATACAAAATAGGTGTATCCTCCTTCCAAGACGCCAATAAGAGGACGTCCGCACTCGTCTAATCTAGGGTTTCACTCAAATATCAATAACAACATAAAAATCATTAGCGACGGCTAGCCCTCGCTTAAGAATAATCCCTCATCTAAACCCAATTACCGAAATACCCTCAACTAATAAGGAAACGGGTCAATTGGACTCGAGGTGGGGGCGCGCGCGGCTAAGGTGCAGCAATAAGGGCGCGGGCTCGCCTGCGGGTGTAGACCCGCGTCCCATCAATACCTCGCCAGATGGAGCTTCGGCTCCTCCAAAATCCGATCCCTCTCCGCCAAATACTGCTCCACATCTGAGACTGGTGTCGACTCGTGCCCATAATGCAGTAAATGGGGGGTCCCTGCCACAGAGAATCCTGAACGGTGTCGTCTGCGCTGCAGTGCGATATGATGTATTGTACCAGTATTCCGCCCATGCTAGACAATGAGCGCACTCCTTGGGATTTTCTAAAATAAAACACCGCAGGTAGGTCTCCACACTTCTGTTCACCATCTCCGTCTGTCCATCGGTCTGAGGGTGATAGGCTGTACTCCGTCTCAACACTGTCCATGCAGCTTGAACAGCTCCTGCCAGAACCCGCTCAAAAACACCTTGTCTCTGTCTGAGACGATGGACTTCGGGGGCCCATGTAATCAAATGACCTCCCTCAAGAATATCTGTCACTGACACAGCACTGTAAGGATGACGAAGTGAAACAAAATGCGCATATTTGCTGAGGCTGTCGACCACAACAAATATGACAGTATAACCACCCGACTTCGACAATCCATCTATGAAGTCCATGGAGAGGTCCTCTCATACTTGATCTGGCAAGGACAAAGGCTGCAGTAGTCCTCCTGGGGACATCGCCTGGTACTTATAACGTTGGCACACGTCACACTCTGCCATCATCTTCGCCACCTCCTTCATCTCCTTCCAGTAGACCTCCATCGCCAGTCTCTGGTAGGTCTTGAGGACCCCAAAATGTCCTCCTACGGTGCTACTGTGAAACTCCTGGAATAGGGCCGGTAGATATGCCGACGTCCTCGGTAGAACCAATCTCCCCCAATATAGCAGCCATCCATCCTGAAGAGAATACCCCGAAAACTCAGTTGATCCCTGCAAAAGAGCCTCATGTATGCATGCTAGCTCCCAATCCTGGAGTACGGACACTGCGAGTGTGGCCAACTCTGCCTCCTCCTCCTGTCGTGACAAGGCATCAGCCGCCTTGTTCTCCAGCCCTGATCGATACTCAATCTCATACCTGTACCCCATCAGCTTCCGCAGTCACTTCTGATGCTCCTATGCTACCATCCGCTGCTCCAATAAGTACTTCAGACTCCGCTGATCTGTGCGTACAAGAAAACTCCGTCCCAACAAGTATGGCCTCCACTTCTGAATTGCCAAGACTATGGCCATCAGCTCTATCTCGTAGACCGACCGCAGTCGGACCCTATCAGTCAACACATGGCTGAAGTACGCAATGGGACGCCCTGCATCAACACCGCTCCTAGCCCATGTCCTAACACGTCTGCCTCGACCACAAATGACCTGGAAAAGTCGGGTAGCGCCAAGACCGGCACGATAGTCATGGCCTTCTTCAGTGCCTCAAATGTTGTCGTTGCCTCCTCCCCCCAGTGGAACTG